>CAKNEX010000039.1:0-46089 GCA_930367185.1 Myathropa florea | reverse complement strand
TTATTGTGCGATGCACATATTTTTTCTCAAAAACGGTAAGTCTGGCGTGGTTTTGACCATAACAAGATTTGTAGAGGCATTTATTACGAACATTTTAAACCAAAAATCTTAATTCTAGGCCTACTAGTTTTCGAGAAAATGAAAATAAACCAAATTATGCCATACTTTTAGCTGAAAATATGTATGTTATTGTGCGATGCACATATTTTTTCTCAAAAACGGTAAGTCTGGCGTGGTTTTGACCATAACAAGATTTGTAGAGGCATTCATTACGAACATTTTAAACCAAAAATCTTAATTCTAGGCCTACTAGTTTCCGAGAAAATGAAAATAAACCAAATTATGCCATACTTTTAGCTGAAAATATGTATGTTATTGTGCGATGCACATATTTTTTCTCAAAAACGGTAAGTCTGGCGTGGTTTTGACCATAACAAGATTTGTAGAGGCATTCATTACGAACATTTTAAACCAAAAATCTTAATTCTAGGCCTACTAGTTTCCGAGAAAATAAACCAAATTATGCCATACTTTTAGCTGAAAATATGTAAAAATATGTATGTTATTGTGCGATGCACATATTTTTTCGCAAAAACGGTAAGTCTGGCGTGGTTTTGACCATAACTAGATTTGTAGAGGCATTCATTACGAACATTTTAAACCAAAATCTTAATTCTAGGCCTACTAGTTTCCGAGAAAATGAAAATAAACCAAATTATGCCATACTTTTAGTTGAAAATATGTAAAAATATGTATGTTATTGTGCGATGCACATATTTTTTCGCAAAAACGGTAAGTCTGGCGTGGTTTTGACCATAACAAGATTTGTAGAGGCATTCATTACGAACATTTTAAACCAAAAATCTTAATTCTAGGCCTACTAGTTTCCGAGAAAATGAAAATAAACCAAATTATGCCATACTTTTAGCTGAAAATATGTATGTTATTGTGCGATGCACATATTTTTTCTCAAAAACGGTAAGTCTGGCGTGGTTTTGACCGTAACAAGATTTGTAGAGGCATTCATTACGAACATTTTAAACTAAAAATCTTAATTCTAGGCCTACTAGTTTCCGAGAAAATGAAAATAAACCAAATTATGCCATACTTTTAGCTGAAAATATGTAAAAATATGTATGTTATTGTGCGATGCACATATTTTTTCGCAAAAACGGTAAGTCTGGCGTGGTTTTGACCATAACAAGATTTGTAGAGGCATTCATTACGAACATTTTAAACCAAAAATCTTAATTCTAGGCCTACTAGTTTCCGAGAAAATGAAAATAAACCAAATTATGCCATACTTTTAGTTGAAAATATGTAAAAATATGTATGTTATTGTGCGATGCACATATTTTTTCGCAAAAACGGTAAGTCTGGCGTGGTTTTGACCATAACAAGATTTGTAGAGGCATTCATTACGAACATTTTAACCAAAAATCTTAATTCTAGGCCTACTAGTTTCCGAGAAAATGAAAATAAACCAAATTATGCCATACTTTTAGCTGAAAATATGTATGTTATTGTGCGATGCACATATTTTTTCTCAAAAACGGTAAGTCTGGCGTGGTTTTGACCATAACAAGATTTGTAGAGGCATTCATTACGAACATTTTCAACCAAAAATCTTAATTCTAGGCCTACTAGTTTCCGAGAAAATGAAAATAAACCAAATTATGCCATACTTTTAGCTGAAAATATGTATGTTATTGTGCGATGCACATATTTTTTCTCAAAAACGGTAAGTCTGGCGTGGTTTTGACCATAACAAGATTTGTAGAGGCATTCATTACGAACATTTTAAACCAAAAATCTTAATTCTAGGCCTACTAGTTTCCGAGAAAATGAAAATAAACCAAATTATGCCATACTTTTAGCTGAAAATATGTAAAAATATGTATGTTATTGTGCGATGCACATATTTTTTCGCAAAAAACGGTAAGTCTGGCGTGGTTTTGACCATAACAAGATTTGTAGAGGCATTCATTACGAACATTTTAAACCAAAAATCTTAATTCTAGGCCTACTAGTTTCCGAGAAAATGAAAATAAACCAAATTATGCCATACTTTTAGCTGAAAATATGTAAAAATATGTATGTTATTGTGCGATGCACATATTTTTTCGCAAAAACGGTAAGTCTGGCGTGGTTTTGACCATAACAAGATTTGTAGAGGCATTCATTACGAACATTTTAAACCAAAAATCTTAATTCTAGGCCTACTAGTTTCCGAGAAAATGAAAATAAACCAAATTATGCCATACTTTTAGCTGAAAATATGTAAAAATATGTATGTTATTGTGCGATGCACATATTTTTTCGCAAAAACGGTAAGTCTGGCGTGGTTTTGACCATAACAAGATTTGTAGAGGCATTCATTACGAACATTTTAAACCAAAAATCTTAATTCTAGGCCTACTAGTTTCCGAGAAAATGAAAATAAACCAAATTATGCCATACTTTTAGCTGAAAATATGTATGTTATTGTGCGATGCACATATTTTTTCTCAAAAACGGTAAGTCTGGCGTGGTTTTGACCATAACAAGATTTGTAGAGGCATTCATTACGAACATTTTAAACCAAAAATCTTAATTCTAGGCCTACTAGTTTCCGAGAAAATGAAAATAAACCAAATTATGCCATACTTTTAGCTGAAAATATGTAAAAATATGTATGTTATTATGCGATGCACATATTTTTTCTCAAAAACGGTAAGTCTGGCGTGGTTTTGACCATAACAAGATTTGTAGAGGCATTCATTACGAACATTTTAAACCAAAAATCTTAATTCTAGGCCTACTAGTTTCCGAGAAAATGAAAATAAACCAAATTATGCCATACTTTTAGCTGAAAATATGTAAAAATATGTATGTTATTGTGCGATGCACATATTTTTTCTCAAAAACGGTAAGTCTGGCGTGGTTTTGACCATAACAAGATTTGTAGAGGCATTCATTACGAACATTTTAAACCAAAAATCTTAATTCTAGGCCTACTAGTTTCCGAGAAAATGAAAATAAACCAAATTATGCAATACTTTTAGCTGAAAATATGTATGTTATTGTGCGATGCACATATTTTTTCTCAAAAACGGTAAGTCTGGCGTGGTTTTGACAATAACAAGATTTGTAGAGGCATTCATTACGAACATTTTAAACCAAAAATCTTAATTCTAGGCCTACTAGTTTCCGAGAAAATGAAAATAAACCAAATTATGCCATACTTTTAGCTGAAAATATGTATGTTATTGTGCGATGCACATATTTTTTCTCAAAAACGGTAAGTCTGGCGTGGTTTTGACCATAACAAGATTTGTAGAGGCATTCATTACGAACATTTTAAACCAAAAATCTTAATTCTAGGCCTACTAGTTTCCGAGAAAATGAAAATAAACCAAATTATGCCATACTTTTAGCTGAAAATATGTAAAAATATGTATGTTATTATGCGATGCACATATTTTTTTCTCAAAAACGGTAAGTCTGGCGTGGTTTTGACCATAACAAGATTTGTAGAGGCATTCATTACGAACATTTTAAACCAAAAATCTTAATTCTAGGCCTACTAGTTTCCGAGAAAATGAAAATAAACCAAATTATGCCATACTTTTAGCTGAAAATATGTATGTTATTGTGCGATGCACATATTTTTTCTCAAAAACGGTAAGTCTGGCGTGATTTTGACCATAACAAGATTTGTAGAGGCATTCATTACGAACATTTTAAACCAAAAATCTTAATTCTAGGCCTACTAGTTTCCGAGAAAATGAAAATAAACCAAATTATGCCATACTTTTAGCTGAAAATATGTATGTTATTGTGCGATGCACATATTTTTTCTCAAAAACGGTAAGTCTGGCGTGGTTTTGACCATAACAAGATTTGTAGAGGCATTCATTACGAACATTTTAAACCAAAAATCTTAATTCTAGGCCTACTAGTTTCCGAGAAAATGAAAATAAACCAAATTATGCCATACTTTTAGCTGAAAATATGTAAAAATATGTATGTTATTGTGCGATGCACATATTTTTTCTCAAAAACGGTAAGTCTGGCGTGGTTTTGACCATAACAAGATTTGTAGAGGCATTCATTACGAACATTTTAAACCAAAAATCTTAATTCTAGGCCTACTAGTTTCCGAGAAAATGAAAATAAACCAAATTATGCCATACTTTTAGCTGAAAATATGTATGTTATTGTGCGATGCACATATTTTTTCTCAAAAACGGTAAGTCTGGCGTGGTTTTGACCATAACAAGATTTGTAGAGGCATTCATTACGAACATTTTAAACCAAAAATCTTAATTCTAGGCCTACTAGTTTCCGAGAAAATGAAAATAAACCAAATTATGTCATACTTTTAGCTGAAAATATGTAAAAATATGTATGTTATTGTGCGATGCACATATTTTTTCTCAAAAACGGTAAGTCTGGCGTGGTTTTGACCATAACAAGATTTGTAGAGGCATTCATTACGAACATTTTAAACCAAAAATCTTAATTCCAAGCCTACTAGTTTCCGAGAAAATGAAAATAAACCAAATTATGCCATACTTTTAGCTGAAAATATGTATGTTATTGTGCGATGCACATATTTTTTCTCAAAAACGGTATGTCTGGCGTGGTTTTGACCATAACAAGATTTGTAGAGGCATTCATTACGAACATTTTAAACCAAAAATCTTAATTCTAGGCCTACTAGTTTCCGAGAAAATGAAAATAAACCAAATTATGCCATACTTTTAGCTGAAAATATGTAAAAATATGTATGTTATTGTGCGATGCACATATTTTTTCGCAAAAACGGTAAGTCTGGCGTGGTTTTGACCATAACAAGATTTGTAGAGGCATTCATTACGAACATTTAAACCAAAAATCTTAATTCTAGGCCTACTAGTTTCCGAGAAAATGAAAATAAACCAAATTATGCCATACTTTTAGCTGAAAATATGTAAAAATATGTATGTTATTGTGCGATGCACATATTTTTTCTCAAAAACGGTAAGTCTGGCGTGGTTTTGACCATAACAAGATTTGTAGAGGCATTCATTACGAACATTTTAAACCAAAAATCTTAATTCTAGGCCTACTAGTTTCCGAGAAAATGAAAATAAACCAAATTATGCCATACTTTTAGCTGAAAATATGTATGTTATTGTGCGATGCACATATTTTTTCTCAAAAACGGTAAGTCTGGCGTGGTTTTGACCATAACAAGATTTGTAGAGGCATTCATTACGAACATTTTAAACCAAAAATCTTAATTCTAGGCCTACTAGTTTCCGAGAAAATGAAAATAAACCAAATTATGCCATACTTTTAGCTGAAAATATGTATGTTATTGTGCGATGCACATATTTTTTCTCAAAAACGGTAAGTCTGGCGTGGTTTTGACCATAACAAGATTTGTAGAGGCATTCATTACGAACATTTTAAACCAAAAATCTTAATTCTAGGCCTACTAGTTTCCGAGAAAATGAAAATAAACCAAATTATGCCATACTTTTAGCGGAAAATATGTATGTTATTGTGCGAGGCACATATTTTTTCTCAAAAACGGTAAGTCTGGCGTGGTTTTGACCATAACAAGATTTGTAGAGGCATTCATTACGAACATTTTAAACCAAAAATCTTAATTCTAGGCCTACTAGTTTCCGAGAAAATGAAAATAAACCAAATTATGCCATACTTTTAGCTGAAAATATGTATGTTATTGTGCGATGCACATATTTTTTCTCAAAAACGGTAAGTCTGGCGTGGTTTTGACCATAACAAGATTTGTAGAGGCATTCATTACGAACATTTTAAACCAAAAATCTTAATTCTAGGCCTACTAGTTTCCGAGAAAATGAAAATAAACCAAATTATGCCATACTTTTAGCTGAAAATATGTATGTTATTGTGCGATGCACATATTTTTTCGCAAAAAACGGTAAGTCTGGCGTGGTTTTGACCATAACAAGATTTGTAGAGGCATTCATTACGAACATTTTAAACCAAAAATCTTAATTCTAGGCCTACTAGTTTCCGAGAAAATGAAAATAAACCAAATTATGCCATACTTTTAGCTGAAAATATGTAAAAATATGTATGTTATTGTGCGATGCACATATTTTTTCTCAAAAACGGTAAGTCTGGCGTGGTTTTGACCATAACAAGATTTGTAGAGGCATTCATTACGAACATTTTAAACCAAAAATCTTAATTCTAGGCCTACTAGTTTCCGAGAAAATGAAAATAAACCAAATTATGCCATACTTTTAGCTGAAAATATGTATGTTATTGTGCGATGCACATATTTTTTCTCAAAAACGGTAAGTCTGGCGTGGTTTTGACCATAACAAGATTTGTAGAGGCATTCATTACGAACATTTTAAACCAAAAATCTTAATTCTAGGCCTACTAGTTTCCGAGAAAATGAAAATAAACCAAATTATGCCATACTTTTAGCTGAAAATATGTAAAAATATGTATGTTATTATGCGATGCACATATTTTTTTCTCAAAAACGGTAAGTCTGGCGTGGTTTTGACCATAACAAGATTTGTAGAGGCATTCATTACGAACATTTTAAACCAAAAATCTTAATTCTAGGCCTACTAGTTTCCGAGAAAATGAAAATAAACCAAATTATGCCATACTTTTAGCTGAAAATATGTAAAAATATGTATGTTATTGTGCGATGCACATATTTTTTCTCAAAAACGGTAAGTCTGGCGTGGTTTTGACCATAACAAGATTTGTAGAGGCATTCATTACGAACATTTTAAACCAAAAATCTTAATTCTAGGCCTACTAGTTTCCGAGAAAATGAAAATAAACCAAATTATGCAATACTTTTAGCTGAAAATATGTATGTTATTGTGCGATGCACATATTTTTTCTCAAAAACGGTAAGTCTGGCGTGGTTTTGACCATAACAAGATTTGTAGAGGCATTCATTACGAACATTTTAAACCAAAAATCTTAATTCTAGGCCTACTAGTTTCCGAGAAAATGAAAATAAACCAAATTATGCCATACTTTTAGCTGAAAATATGTATGTTATTGTGCGATGCACATATTTTTTCTCAAAAACGGTAAGTCTGGCGTGGTTTTGACCATAACAAGATTTGTAGAGGCATTCATTACGAACATTTTAAACCAAAAATCTTAATTCTAGGCCTACTAGTTTCCGAGAAAATGAAAATAAACCAAATTATGCCATACTTTTAGCTGAAAATATGTAAAAATATGTATGTTATTATGCGATGCACATATTTTTTCTCAAAAACGGTAAGTCTGGCGTGGTTTTGACCATAACAAGATTTGTAGAGGCATTCATTACGAACATTTTAAACCAAAAATCTTAATTCTAGGCCTACTAGTTTCCGAGAAAATGAAAATAAACCAAATTATGCCATACTTTTAGCTGAAAATATGTATGTTATTGTGCGATGCACATATTTTTTCTCAAAAACGGTAAGTCTGGCGTGATTTTGACCATAACAAGATTTGTAGAGGCATTCATTACGAACATTTTAAACCAAAAATCTTAATTCTAGGCCTACTAGTTTCCGAGAAAATGAAAATAAACCAAATTATGCCATACTTTTAGCTGAAAATATGTATGTTATTGTGCGATGCACATATTTTTTCTCAAAAACGGTAAGTCTGGCGTGGTTTTGACCATAACAAGATTTGTAGAGGCATTCATTACGAACATTTTAAACCAAAAATCTTAATTCTAGGCCTACTAGTTTCCGAGAAAATGAAAATAAACCAAATTATGCCATACTTTTAGCTGAAAATATGTAAAAATATGTATGTTATTGTGCGATGCACATATTTTTTCTCAAAAACGGTAAGTCTGGCGTGGTTTTGACCATAACAAGATTTGTAGAGGCATTCATTACGAACATTTTAAACCAAAAATCTTAATTCTAGGCCTACTAGTTTCCGAGAAAATGAAAATAAACCAAATTATGCCATACTTTTAGCTGAAAATATGTATGTTATTGTGCGATGCACATATTTTTTCTCAAAAACGGTAAGTCTGGCGTGGTTTTGACCATAACAAGATTTGTAGAGGCATTCATTACGAACATTTTAAACCAAAAATCTTAATTCTAGGCCTACTAGTTTCCGAGAAAATGAAAATAAACCAAATTATGCCATACTTTTAGCTGAAAATATGTAAAAATATGTATGTTATTGTGCGATGCACATATTTTTTCTCAAAAACGGTAAGTCTGGCGTGGTTTTGACCATAACAAGATTTGTAGAGGCATTCATTACGAACATTTTAAACCAAAAATCTTAATTCCAAGCCTACTAGTTTCCGAGAAAATGAAAATAAACCAAATTATGCCATACTTTTAGCTGAAAATATGTATGTTATTGTGCGATGCACATATTTTTTCTCAAAAACGGTATGTCTGGCGTGGTTTTGACCATAACAAGATTTGTAGAGGCATTCATTACGAACATTTTAAACCAAAAATCTTAATTCTAGGCCTACTAGTTTCCGAGAAAATGAAAATAAACCAAATTATGCCATACTTTTAGCTGAAAATATGTATGTTATTGTGCGATGCACATATTTTTTCTCAAAAACGGTAAGTCTGGCGTGGTTTTGACCATAACAAGATTTGTAGAGGCATTCATTACGAACATTTTAAACCAAAAATCTTAATTCTAGGCCTACTAGTTTCCGAGAAAATGAAAATAAACCAAATTATGCCATACTTTTAGCTGAAAATATGTATGTTATTGTGCGATGCACATATTTTTTCTCAAAAACGGTAAGTCTGGCGTGGTTTTGACCATAACAAGATTTGTAGAGGCATTCATTACGAACATTTTAAACCAAAAATCTTAATTCTAGGCCTACTAGTTTCCGAGAAAATGAAAATAAACCAAATTATGCCATACTTTTAGCTGAAAATATGTAAAAATATGTATGTTATTGTGCGATGCACATATTTTTTCTCAAAAACGGTAAGTCTGGCGTGGTTTTGACCATAACAAGATTTGTAGAGGCATTCATTACGAACATTTTAAACCAAAAATCTTAATTCTAGGCCTACTAGTTTCCGAGAAAATGAAAATAAACCAAATTATGCCATACTTTTAGCTGAAAATATGTATGTTATTGTGCGATGCACATATTTTTTCTCAAAAACGGTAAGTCTGGCGTGGTTTTGACCATAACAAGATTTGTAGAGGCATTCATTACGAACATTTTAAACCAAAAATCTTAATTCTAGGCCTACTAGTTTCCGAGAAAATGAAAATAAACCAAATTATGCCATACTTTTAGCTGAAAATATGTAAAAATATGTATGTTATTGTGCGATGCACATATTTTTTCTCAAAAACGGTAAGTCTGGCGTGGTTTTGACCATAACAAGATTTGTAGAGGCATTCATTACGAACATTTTAAACCAAAAATCTTAATTCCAAGCCTACTAGTTTCCGAGAAAATGAAAATAAACCAAATTATGCCATACTTTTAGCTGAAAATATGTATGTTATTGTGCGATGCACATATTTTTTCTCAAAAACGGTATGTCTGGCGTGGTTTTGACCATAACAAGATTTGTAGAGGCATTCATTACGAACATTTTAAACCAAAAATCTTAATTCTAGGCCTACTAGTTTCCGAGAAAATGAAAATAAACCAAATTATGCCATACTTTTAGCTGAAAATATGTAAAAATATGTATGTTATTGTGCGATGCACATATTTTTTCGCAAAAACGGTAAGTCTGGCGTGGTTTTGACCATAACAAGATTTGTAGAGGCATTCATTACGAACATTTTAAACCAAAAATCTTAATTCTAGGCCTACTAGTTTCCGAGAAAATGAAAATAAACCAAATTATGCCATACTTTTAGCTGAAAATATGTATGTTATTGTGCGATGCACATATTTTTTCTCAAAAACGGTAAGTCTGGCGTGGTTTTGACCATAACAAGATTTGTAGAGGCATTCATTACGAACATTTTAAACCAAAAATCTTAATTCTAGGCCTACTAGTTTCCGAGAAAATGAAAATAAACCAAATTATGCCATACTTTTAGCTGAAAATATGTAAAAATATGTATGTTATTGTGCGATGCACATATTTTTTCTCAAAAACGGTAAGTCTGGCGTGGTTTTGACCATAACAAGATTTGTAGAGGCATTCATTACGAACATTTTAAACCAAAAATCTTAATTCTAGGCCTACTAGTTTCCGAGAAAATGAAAATAAACCAAATTATGCCATACTTTTAGCTGAAAATATGTATGTTATTGTGCGATGCACATA
Source organism: Myathropa florea (assembly GCA_930367185.1). Taxonomy (NCBI): domain Eukaryota; kingdom Metazoa; phylum Arthropoda; class Insecta; order Diptera; family Syrphidae; genus Myathropa; species Myathropa florea. The sequence goes on along the minus strand of CAKNEX010000039.1, from coordinate 35,791 downwards.
TTTTTTCTCAAAAACGGTAAGTCTGGCGTGGTTTTGACCATAACAAGATTTGTAGAGGCATTCATTACGAACATTTTAAACCAAAAATCTTAATTCTAGGCCTACTAGTTTCCGAGAAAATGAAAATAAACCAAATTATGCCATACTTTTAGCTGAAAATATGTATGTTATTGTGCGATGCACATATTTTTTCTCAAAAACGGTAAGTCTGGCGTGGTTTTGACCATAACAAGATTTGTAGAGGCATTCATTACGAACATTTTAAACCAAAAATCTTAATTCTAGGCCTACTAGTTTCCGAGAAAATGAAAATAAACCAAATTATGCCATACTTTTAGCTGAAAATATGTATGTTATTGTGCGATGCACATATTTTTTCGCAAAAACGGTAAGTCTGGCGTGGTTTTGACCATAACAAGATTTGTAGAGGCATTCATTACGAACATTTTAAACCAAAAATCTTAATTCTAGGCCTACTAGTTTCCGAGAAAATGAAAATAAACCAAATTATGCCATACTTTTAGCTGAAAATATGTAAAAATATGTATGTTATTGTGCGATGCACATATTTTTTCTCAAAAACGGTAAGTCTGGCGTGGTTTTGACCATAACAAGATTTGTAGAGGCATTCATTACGAACATTTTAAACCAAAAATCTTAATTCTAGGCCTACTAGTTTCCGAGAAAATGAAAATAAACCAATTATGCCATACTTTTAGCTGAAAATATGTATGTTATTGTGCGATGCACATATTTTTTCTCAAAAACGGTAAGTCTGGCGTGGTTTTGACCATAACAAGATTTGTAGAGGCATTCATTACGAACATTTTAAACCAAAAATCTTAATTCTAGGCCTACTAGTTTCCGAGAAAATGAAAATAAACCAAATTATGCCATACTTTTAGCTGAAAATATGTAAAAATATGTATGTTATTGTGCGATGCACATATTTTTTCTCAAAAACGGTAAGTCTGGCGTGGTTTTGACCATAACAAGATTTGTAGAGGCATTCATTACGAACATTTTAAACCAAAAATCTTAATTCCAAGCCTACTAGTTTCCGAGAAAATGAAAATAAACCAAATTATGCCATACTTTTAGCTGAAAATATGTATGTTATTGTGCGATGCACATATTTTTTCTCAAAAACGGTATGTCTGGCGTGGTTTTGACCATAACAAGATTTGTAGAGGCATTCATTACGAACATTTTAAACCAAAAATCTTAATTCTAGGCCTACTAGTTTCCGAGAAAATGAAAATAAACCAAATTATGCCATACTTTTAGCTGAAAATATGTAAAAATATGTATGTTATTGTGCGATGCACATATTTTTTCGCAAAAACGGTAAGTCTGGCGTGGTTTTGACCATAACAAGATTTGTAGAGGCATTCATTACGAACATTTTAAACCAAAAATCTTAATTCTAGGCCTACTAGTTTCCGAGAAAATGAAAATAAACCAAATTATGCCATACTTTTAGCTGAAAATATGTATGTTATTGTGCGATGCACATATTTTTTCTCAAAAACGGTAAGTCTGGCGTGGTTTTGACCATAACAAGATTTGTAGAGGCATTCATTACGAACATTTTAAACCAAAAATCTTAATTCTAGGCCTACTAGTTTCCGAGAAAATGAAAATAAACCAAATTATGCCATACTTTTAGCTGAAAATATGTAAAAATATGTATGTTATTGTGCGATGCACATATTTTTTCTCAAAAACGGTAAGTCTGGCGTGGTTTTGACCATAACAAGATTTGTAGAGGCATTCATTACGAACATTTTAAACCAAAAATCTTAATTCTAGGCCTACTAGTTTCCGAGAAAATGAAAATAAACCAAATTATGCCATACTTTTAGCTGAAAATATGTATGTTATTGTGCGATGCACATATTTTTTCTCAAAAACGGTAAGTCTGGCGTGGTTTTGACCATAACAAGATTTGTAGAGGCATTCATTACGAACATTTTAAACCAAAAATCTTAATTCTAGGCCTACTAGTTTCCGAGAAAATGAAAATAAACCAAATTATGCCATACTTTTAGCTGAAAATATGTATGTTATTGTGCGATGCACATATTTTTTCTCAAAAACGGTAAGTCTGGCGTGGTTTTGACCATAACAAGATTTGTAGAGGCATTCATTACGAACATTTTAAACCAAAAATCTTAATTCTAGGCCTACTAGTTTCCGAGAAAATGAAAATAAACCAAATTATGCCATACTTTTAGCTGAAAATATGTATGTTATTGTGCGATGCACATATTTTTTCGCAAAAACGGTAAGTCTGGCGTGGTTTTGACCATAACAAGATTTGTAGAGGCATTCATTACGAACATTTTAAACCAAAAATCTTAATTCTAGGCCTACTAGTTTCCGAGAAAATGAAAATAAACCAAATTATGCCATACTTTTAGCTGAAAATATGTAAAAATATGTATGTTATTGTGCGATGCACATATTTTTTCTCAAAAACGGTAAGTCTGGCGTGGTTTTGACCATAACAAGATTTGTAGAGGCATTCATTACGAACATTTTAAACCAAAAATCTTAATTCTAGGCCTACTAGTTTCCGAGAAAATGAAAATAAACCAATTATGCCATACTTTTAGCTGAAAATATGTATGTTATTGTGCGATGCACATATTTTTTCTCAAAAACGGTAAGTCTGGCGTGGTTTTGACCATAACAAGATTTGTAGAGGCATTCATTACGAACATTTTAAACCAAAAATCTTAATTCTAGGCCTACTAGTTTCCGAGAAAAAGAAAATAAACCAAATTATGCCATACTTTTAGCTGAAAATATGTAAAAATATGTATGTTATTGTGCGATGCACATATTTTTTCTCAAAAACGGTAAGTCTGGCGTGGTTTTGACCATAACAAGATTTGTAGAGGCATTCATTACGAACATTTTAAACCAAAAATCTTAATTCTAGGCCTACTAGTTTCCGAGAAAATGAAAATAAACCAAATTATGCCATACTTTTAGCTGAAAATATGTATGTTATTGTGCGATGCACATATTTTTTCCCAAAAACGGTAAGTCTGGCGTGGTTTTGACCATAACAAGATTTGTAGAGGCATTCATTACGAACATTTTAAACCAAAAATCTTAATTCTAGGCCTACTAGTTTCCGAGAAAATGAAAATAAACCAAATTATGCCATACTTTTAGCTGAAAATATGTATGTTATTGTGCGATGCACATATTTTTTCTCAAAAACGGTAAGTCTGGCGTGGTTTTGACCATAACAAGATTTGTAGAGGCATTCATTACGAACATTTTAAACCACAAATCTTAATTCTAGGCCTACTAGTTTCCGAGAAAATGAAAATAAACCAAATTATGCCATACTTTTAGCTGAAAATATGTATGTTATTGTGCGATGCACATATTTTTTCTCAAAAACGGTAAGTCTGGCGTGGTTTTGACCATAACAAGATTTGTAGAGGCATTCATTACGAACATTTTAAACCAAAAATCTTAATTCTAGGCCTACTAGTTTTCGAGAAAATGAAAATAAACCAAATTATGCCATACTTTTAGCTGAAAATATGTATGTTATTGTGCGATGCACATATTTTTTCTCAAAAACGGTAAGTCTGGCGTGGTTTTGACCATAACAAGATTTGTAGAGGCATTCATTACGAACATTTTAAACCAAAAATCTTAATTCTAGGCCTACTAGTTTCCGAGAAAATGAAAATAAACCAAATTATGCCATACTTTTAGCTGAAAATATGTATGTTATTGTGCGATGCACATATTTTCTATCAAAAACGGTAAGTCTGGCGTGGTTTTGACCATAACAAGAGAAAATATGTATGTTATTGTGCGATGCACATATTTTTTCTCAAAAACGGTAAGTCTGGCGTGGTTTTGACCATAACAAGATTTGTAGAGGCATTCATTACGAACATTTTAAACCAAAAATCTTAATTCTAGGCCTACTAGTTTCCGAGAAAATGAAAATAAACCAAATTATGCCATACTTTTAGCTGAAAATATGTATGTTATTGTGCGATGCACATATTTTTTCTCAAAAACGGTAAGTCTGGCGTGGTTTTGACCATAACAAGATTTGTAGAGGCATTCATTACGAACATTTTAAACCAAAAATCTTAATTCTAGGCCTACTAGTTTCCGAGAAAAAGAAAATAAACCAAATTATGCCATACTTTTAGCTGAAAATATGTAAAAATATGTATGTTATTGTGCGATGCACATATTTTTTCGCAAAAACGGTAAGTCTGGCGTGGTTTTGACCATAACAAGATTTGTAGAGGCATTCATTACGAACATTTTAAACCAAAAATCTTAATTCTAGGCCTACTAGTTTCCGAGAAAATGAAAATAAACCAAATTATGCCATACTTTTGGCTGAAAATATGTATGTTATTGTGCGATGCACATATTTTTTCTCAAAAACGGTAAGTCTGGCGTGGTTTTGACCATAACAAGATTTGTAGAGGCATTCATTACGAACATTTTAAACCAAAAATCTTAATTCTAGGCCTACTAGTTTCCGAGAAAATGAAAATAAACCAAATTATGCCATACTTTTAGCTGAAAATATGTATGTTATTGTGCGATGCACATATTTTTTCTCAAAAACGGTAAGTCTGGCGTGGTTTTGACCATAACAAGATTTGTAGAGGCATTCATTACGAACATTTTAAACCAAAAATCTTAATTCTAGGCCTACTAGTTTCCGAGAAAATGAAAATAAACCAAATTATGCCATACTTTTAGCTGAAAATATGTATGTTATTGTGCGATGCACATATTTTTTCTCAAAAACGGTAAGTCTGGCGTGGTTTTGACCATAACGAGATTTGTAGAGGCATTCATTACGAACATTTTAAACCAAAAATCTTAATTCTAGGCCTACTAGTTTCCGAGAAAATGAAAATAAACCAAATTATGCCATACTTTTAGCTGAAAATATGTATGTTATTGTGCGATGCACATATTTTTTCTCAAAACAGGTAAGTCTGGCGTGGTTTTGACCATAACAAGATTTGTAGAGGCATTCATTACGAACATTTTAAACCAAAAATCTTAATTCTAGGCCTACTAGTTTCCGAGAAAATGAAAATAAACCAAATTATGCCATACTTTTAGCTGAAAATATGTATGTTATTGTGCGATGCACATATTTTCTATCAAAAACGGTAAGTCTGGCGTGGTTTTGACCATAACAAGATTTGTAGAGGCATTCATTACGAACATTTTAAACCAAAAATCTTAATTCTAGGCCTACTAGTTTCCGAGAAAATGAAAATAAACCAAATTATGCCATACTTTTAGCTGAAAATATGTAAAAATATGTATGTTATTGTGCGATGCACATATTTTTTCGCAAAAACGGTAAGTCTGGCGTGGTTTTGACCATAACAAGATTTGTAGAGGCATTCATTACGAACATTTTAAACCAAAAATCTTAATTCTAGGCCTACTAGTTTCCGAGAAAATGAAAATAAACCAAATTATGCCATACTTTTAGCTGAAAATATGTAAAAATATGTATGTTATTGTGCGATGCACATATTTTTTCGCAAAAACGGTAAGTCTGGCGTGGTTTTGACCATAACAAGATTTGTAGAGGCATTCATTACGAACATTTTAAACCAAAAATCTTAATTCTAGGCCTACTAGTTTCCGAGAAAATGAAAATAAACCAAATTATGCCATACTTTTAGCTGAAAATATGTATGTTATTGTGCGATGCACATATTTTTTCTCAAAAACGGTAAGTCTGGCGTGGTTTTGACCATAACAAGATTTGTAGAGGCATTCATTACGAACATTTTAAACCAAAAATCTTAATTCTAGGCCTACTAGTTTCCGAGAAAATGAAAATAAACCAAATTATGCCATACTTTTAGCTGAAAATATGTATGTTATTGTGCGATGCACATATTTTTTCTCAAAAACGATAAGTCTGGCGTGGTTTTGACCATAACAAGATTTGTAGAGGCATTCATTACGAACATTTTAAACCAAAAATCTTAATTCTAGGCCTACTAGTTTCCGAGAAAATGAAAATAAACCAAATTATGCCATACTTTTAGCTGAAAATATGTATGTTATTGTGCGATGCACATATTTTTTCTCAAAAACGGTAAGTCTGGCGTGGTTTTGACCATAACAAGATTTGTAGAGGCATTCATTACGAACATTTTAAACCAAAAATCTTAATTCTAGGCCTACTAGTTTCCGAGAAAATGAAAATAAACCAAATTATGCCATACTTTTAGCTGAAAATATGTATGTTATTGTGCGATGCACATATTTTTTCTCAAAAACGGTAAGTCTGGCGTGGTTTTGACCATAACAAGATTTGTAGAGGCATTCATTACGAACATTTTAAACCAAAAATCTTAATTCTAGGCCTACTAGTTTCCGAGAAAATGAAAATAAACCAAATTATGCCATACTTTTAGCTGAAAATATGTAAAAATATGTATGTTATTGTGCGATGCACATATTTTTTCGCAAAAACGGTAAGTCTGGCGTGGTTTTGACCATAACAAGATTTGTTGAGGCATTCATTACGAACATTTTAAACCAAAAATCTTAATTCTAGGCCTACTAGTTTCCGAGAAAATGAAAATAAACCAAATTATGCCATACTTTTAGCTGAAAATATGTAAAAATATGTATGTTATTGTGCGATGCACATATTTTTTCTCAAAAACGGTAAGTCTGGCGTGGTTTTGACCATAACAAGATTTGTAGAGGCATTCATTACGAACATTTTAAACCAAAAATCTTAATTCTAGGCCTACTAGTTTCCGAGAAAATGAAAATAAATCAAATTATGCCATACTTTTAGCTGAAAATATGTAAAAATATGTATGTTATTGTGCGATGCACATATTTTTTCTCAAAAACGGTAAGTCTGGCGTGGTTCTGACCATAACAAGATTTGTAGAGGCATTCATTACGAACATTTTAAACCAAAAATCTTAATTCTAGGCCTACTAGTTTCCGAGAAAATGAAAATAAACCAAATTATGCCATACTTTTAGCTGAAAATATGTATGTTATTGTGCGATGCACATATTTTTTCTCAAAAACGGTAAGTCTGGCGTGGTTTTGACCATAACAAGATTTGTAGAGGCATTCATTACGAACATTTTAAACCAAAAATCTTAATTCTAGGCCTACTAGTTTCCGAGAAAATGAAAATAAACCAAATTATGCCATACTTTTAGCTGAAAATATGTAAAAATATGTATGTTATTGTGCGATGCACATATTTTTTCGCAAAAACGGTAAGTCTGGCGTGGTTTTGACCATAACAAGATTTGTAGAGGCATTCATTACGAACATTTTAAACCAAAAATCTTAATTCTAGGCCTACTAGTTTCCGAGAAAATGAAAATAAACCAAATTATGCCATACTTTTAGCTGAAAATATGTATGTTATTGTGCGATGCACATATTTTTTCTCAAAAACGGTAAGTCTGGCGTGGTTTTGACCATAACAAGATTTGTAGAGGCATTCATTACGAACATTTTAAACCAAAAATCTTAATTCTAGGCTTACTAGTTTCCGAGAAAATTAAAATAAACCAAATTATGCCATACTTTTAGCTGAAAATATGTATGTTATTGTGCGATGCACATATTTTTTCGCAAAAACGGTAAGTCTGGCGTGGTTTTGACCATAATAAGATTTGTAGAGGCATTCATTACGAACATTTTAAACCAAAAATCTTAATTCTAGGCCTACTAGTTTCCGAGAAAATGAAAATAAACCAAATTATGCCATACTTTTAGCTGAAAATATGTATGTTATTGTGCGATGCACATATTTTTTCTCAAAAACGGTAAGTCTGGCGTGGTTTTGACCATAACAAGATTTGTAGAGGCATTCATTACGAACATTTTAAACCAAAAATCTTAATTCTAGGCCTACTAGTTTCCGAGAAAATGAAAATAAACCAAATTATGCCATACTTTTAGCTGAAAATATGTATGTTATTGTGCGATGCACATATTTTTTCTCAAAAACGGTAAGTCTGGCGTGGTTTTGACCATAACAAGATTTGTAGAGGCATTCATTACAAACATTTTAAACCAAAAATCTTAATTCTAGGCCTACTAATTTCCGAGAAAATGAAAATAAACCAAATTATGCCATACTTTTAGCTGAAAATATGTAAAAATATGTATGTTATTGTGCGATGCACATATTTTTTCTCAAAAACGGTAAGTCTGGCGTGGTTTTGACCATAACAAGATTTGTAGAGGCATTCATTACGAACATTTTAAACCAAAAATCTTAATTCTAGGCCTACTAGTTTCCGAGAAAATGAAAATAAACCAAATTATGCCATACTTTTAGCTGAAAATATGTAAAAATATGTATGTTATTGTGCGATGCACATATTTTTTCTCAAAAACGGTAAGTCTGGCGTGGTTTTGACCATAACAAGATTTGTAGAGGCATTCATTACGAACATTTTAAACCAAAAATCTTAATTCTAGGCCTACTAGTTTCCGAGAAAATGAAAATAAACCAAATTATGCCATACTTTTAGCTGAAAATATGTATGTTATTGTGCGATGCACATATTTTTTCTCAAAAACGATAAGTCTGGCGTGGTTTTGACCATAACAAGATTTGTAGAGGCATTCATTACGAACATTTTAAACCAAAAATCTTAATTCTAGGCCTACTAGTTTCCGAGAAAATGAAAATAAACCAAATTATGCCATACTTTTAGCTGAAAATATGTATGTTATTGTGCGATGCACATATTTTTTCTCAAAAACGGTAAGTCTGGCGTGGTTTTGACCATAACAAGATTTGTAGAGGCATTCATTACGAACATTTTAAACCAAAAATCTTAATTCTAGGCCTACTAGTTTCCGAGAAAATGAAAATAAACCAAATTATGCCATACTTTTAGCTGAAAATATGTATGTTATTGTGCGATGCACATATTTTTTCTCAAAAACGGTAAGTCTGGCGTGGTTTTGACCATAACAAGATTTGTAGAGGCATTCATTACGAACATTTTAAACCAAAAATCTTAATTCTAGGCCTACTAGTTTCCGAGAAAATGAAAATAAACCAAATTATGCCATACTTTTAGCTGAAAATATGTAAAAATATGTATGTTATTGTGCGATGCACATATTTTTTCGCAAAAACGGTAAGTCTGGCGTGGTTTTGACCATAACAAGATTTGTTGAGGCATTCATTACGAACATTTTAAACCAAAAATCTTAATTCTAGGCCTACTAGTTTCCGAGAAAATGAAAATAAACCAAATTATGCCATACTTTTAGCTGAAAATATGTAAAAATATGTATGTTATTGTGCGATGCACATATTTTTTCTCAAAAACGGTAAGTCTGGCGTGGTTTTGACCATAACAAGATTTGTAGAGGCATTCATTACGAACATTTTAAACCAAAAATCTTAATTCTAGGCCTACTAGTTTCCGAGAAAATGAAAATAAACCAAATTATGCCATACTTTTAGCTGAAAATATGTATGTTATTGTGCGATGCACATATTTTTTCTCAAAAACGGTAAGTCTGGCGTGGTTTTGACCATAACAAGATTTGTAGAGGCATTCATTACGAACATTTTAAACCAAAAATCTTAATTCTAGGCCTACTAGTTTCCGAGAAAATGAAAATAAACCAAATTATGCCATACTTTTAGCTGAAAATATGTATGTTATTGTGCGATGCACATATTTTTTCTCAAAAACGGTAAGTCTGGCGTGGTTTTGACCATAACAAGATTTGTAGAGGCATTCATTACGAACATTTTAAACTAAAAGTCTTAATTCTAGGCCTACTAGTTTCCGAGAAAATGAAAATAAACCAAATTATGCCATACTTTTAGCTGAAAATATGTATGTTATTGTGCGATGCACATATTTTTTCTCAAAAACGGTAAGTCTGGCGTGGTTTTGACCATAACAAGATTTGTAGAGGCATTCATTACGAACATTTTAAACCAAAAATCTTAATTCTAGGCCTACTAGTTTCCGAGAAAATGAAAATAAACCAAATTATGCCATACTTTTAGCTGAAAATATGTAAAAATATGTATGTTATTGTGCGATGCACATATTTTTTCTCAAAAACGGTAAGTCTGGCGTGGTTTTGACCATAACAAGATTTGTAGAGGCATTCATTACAAACATTTTAAACCAAAAATCTTAATTCTAGGCCTACTAGTTTCCGAGAAAATGAAAATAAACCAAATTATGCCATACTTTTAGCTGAAAATATGTATGTTATTGTGCGATGCACATATTTTTTCTCAAAAACGGTAAGTCTGGCGTGGTTTTGACCATAACAAGATTTGTAGAGGCATTCATTACGAACATTTTAAACCAAAAATCTTAATTCTAGGCCTACTAGTTTCCGAGAAAATGAAAATAAACCAAATTATGCCATACTTTTAGCTGAAAATATGTATGTTATTGTGCGATGCACATATTTTTTCTCAAAAACGGTAAGTCTGGCGTGGTTTTGACCATAACAAGATTTGTAGAGGCATTCATTACGAACATTTTAAACCAAAAATCTTAATTCTAGGCCTACTAGTTTCCGAGAAAATGAAAATAAACCAAATTATGCCATACTTTTAGCTGAAAATATGTATGTTATTGTGCGATGCACATATTTTTTCTCAAAAACGGTAAGTCTGGCGTGGTTTTGACCATAACAAGATTTGTAGAGGCATTCATTACGAACATTTTAAACCAAAAATCTTAATTCTAGGCCTACTAGTTTCCGAGAAAATGAAAATAAACCAAATTATGCCATACTTTTAGCTGAAAATATGTAAAAATATGTATGTTATTGTGCGATGCACATATTTTTTCGCAAAAACGGTAAGTCTGGCGTGGTTTTGACCATAACAAGAGAAAATATGTATGTTATTGTGCGATGCACACATTTTTTCTCAAAAACGGTAAGTCTGGCGTGGTTTTGACCATAACAAGATTTGTAGAGGCATTCATTACGAACATTTTAAACCAAAAATCTTAATTCTAGGCCTACTAGTTTCCGAGAAAATGAAAATAAACCAAATTATGCCATACTTTTAGCTGAAAATATGTATGTTATTGTGCGATGCACATATTTTTTCTCAAAAACGGTAAGTCTGGCGTGGTTTTGACCATAACAAGATTTGTAGAGGCATTCATTACGAACATTTTAAACCAAAAATCTTAATTCTAGGCCTACTAGTTTCCGAGAAAATGAAAATAAACCAAATTATGCCATACTTTTAGCTGAAAATATGTATGTTATTGTGCGATGCACATATTTTTTCTCAAAACAGGTAAGTCTGGCGTGGTTTTGACCATAACAAGATTTGTAGAGGCATTCATTACGAACATTTTAAACCAAAAATCTTTATTCTAGGCCTACTAGTTTCCGAGAAAATGAAAATAAACCAAATTATGCCATACTTTTAGCTGAAAATATGTATGTTATTGTGCGATGCACATATTTTTTCTCAAAAACGGTAAGTCTGGCGTGGTTTTGACCATAACAAGATTTGTAGAGGCATTCATTACGAACATTTTAAACCAAAAATCTTAATTCTAGGCCTACTGGTTTCCGAGAAAATGAAAATAAATCAAATTATGCCATACTTTTAGATGAAAATATGTAAAAATATGTATGTTATTGTGCGATGCACATATTTTTTCTCAAAAACGGTAAGTCTGGCGTGGTTCTGACCATAACAAGATTTGTAGAGGCATTCATTACAAACATTTTAAACCAAAAATCTTAATTCTAGGCCTACTAGTTTCCGAGAAAATGAAAATAAACCAAATTATGCCATACTTTTAGCTGAAAATATGTAAAAATATGTATGTTATTGTGCGATGCACATATTTTTTCGCAAAAACGGTAAGTCTGGCGTGGTTTTGACCATAACAAGATTTGTAGAGGCATTCATTACGAACATTTTAAACCAAAAATCTTAATTCTAGGCCTACTAGTTTCCGAGAAAATGAAAATAAACCAAATTATGCCATACTTTTAGCTGAAAATATGTATGTTATTGTGCGATGCACATATTTTTTCTCAAAACAGGTAAGTCTGGCGTGGTTTTGACCATAACAAGATTTGTAGAGGCATTCATTACGAACATTTTAAACCAAAAATCTTAATTCTAGGCCTACTAGTTTCCGAGAAAATGAAAATAAACCAAATTATGCCATACTTTTGGCTGAAAATATGTATGTTATTGTGCGATGCACATATTTTTTCTCAAAAACGGTAAGTCTGGCGTGGTTTTGACCATAACAAGATTTGTAGAGGCATTCATTACGAACATTTTAAACCAAAAATCTTAATTCTAGGCCTACTAGTTTCCGAGAAAATGAAAATAAACCAAATTATGCCATACTTTTAGCTGAAAATATGTATGTTATTGTGCGATGCACATATTTTTTCTCAAAAACGGTAAGTCTGGCGTGGTTTTGACCATAACAAGATTTGTAGAGGCATTCATTACGAACATTTTAAACCAAAAATCTTAATTCTAGGCCTACTAGTTTCCGAGAAAATGAAAATAAACCAAATTATGCCATACTTTTAGCTGAAAATATGTATGTTATTGTGCGATGCACATATTTTTTCTCAAAAACGGTAAGTCTGGCGTGGTTTTGACCATAACAAGATTTGTAGAGGCATTCATTACGAACATTTTAAACCAAAAATCTTAATTCTAGGCCTACTAGTTTCCGAGAAAATGAAAATAAACCAAATTATGCCATACTTTTAGCTGAAAATATGTATGTTATTGTGCGATGCACATATTTTTTCTCAAAACAGGTAAGTCTGGCGTGGTTTTGACTATAACAAGATTTGTAGAGGCATTCATTACGAACATTTTAAACCAAAAATCTTAATTCTAGGCCTACTAGTTTCCGAGAAAATGAAAATAAACCAAATTATGCCATACTTTTAGCTGAAAATATGTATGTTATTGTGCGATGCACATATTTTCTATCAAAAACGGTAAGTCTGGCGTGGTTTTGACCATAACAAGATTTGTAGAGGCATTCATTACGAACATTTTAAACCAAAAATCTTAATTCTAGGCCTACTAGTTTCCGAGAAAATGAAAATAAATCAAATTATGCCATACTTTTAGCTGAAAATATGTAAAAATATGTATGTTATTGTGCGATGCACATATTTTTTCTCAAAAACGGTAAGTCTGGCGTGGTTCTGACCATAACAAGATTTGTAGAGGCATTCATTACGAACATTTTAAACCAAAAATCTTAATTCTAGGCCTACTAGTTTCCGAGAAAATGAAAATAAACCAAATTATGCCATACTTTTAGCTGAAAATATGTAAAAATATGTATGTTATTGTGCGATGCACATATTTTTTCGCAAAAACGGTAAGTCTGGCGTGGTTTTGACCATAACAAGATTTGTAGAGGCATTCATTACGAACATTTTAAACCAAAAATCTTAATTCTAGGCCTACTAGTTTCCGAGAAAATGAAAATAAACCAAATTATGCCATACTTTTAGCTGAAAATATGTAAAAATATGTATGTTATTGTGCGATGCACATATTTTTTCGCAAAAACGGTAAGTCTGGCGTGGTTTTGACCATAACAAGATTTGTAGAGGCATTCATTACGAACATTTTAAACCAAAAATCTTAATTCTAGGCTTACTAGTTTCCGAGAAAATTAAAATAAACCAAATTATGCCATACTTTTAGCTGAAAATATGTATGTTATTGTGCGATGCACATATTTTTTCTCAAAAACGGTAAGTCTGGCGTGGTTTTGACCATAACAAGATTTGTAGAGGCATTCATTACGAACATTTTAAACCAAAAATCTTAATTCTAGGCCTACTAGTTTCCGAGAAAATGAAAATAAACCAAATTATGCCATACTTTTAGCTGAAAATATGTAAAAATATGTATGTTATTGTGCGATGCACATATTTTTTCGCAAAAACGGTAAGTCTGGCGTGGTTTTGACCATAACAAGATTTGTAGAGGCATTCATTACGAACATTTTAAACCAAAAATCTTAATTCTAGGCCTACTAGTTTCCGAGAAAATGAAAATAAACCAAATTATGCCATACTTTTAGCTGAAAATATGTAAAAATATGTATGTTATTGTGCGATGCACATATTTTTTCGCAAAAACGGTAAGTCTGGCGTGGTTTTGACCATAACAAGATTTGTAGAGGCATTCATTACGAACATTTTAAACCAAAAATCTTAATTCTAGGCCTACTAGTTTCCGAGAAAATGAAAATAAACCAAATTATGCCATACTTTTAGCTGAAAATATGTATGTTATTGTGCGATGCACATATTTTTTCTCAAAAACGGTAAGTCTGGCGTGGTTTTGACCATAACAAGATTTGTAGAGGCATTCATTACGAACATTTTAAACCAAAAATCTTAATTCTAGGCCTACTAGTTTCCGAGAAAATGAAAATAAACCAAATTATGCCATACTTTTAGCTGAAAATATGTATGTTATTGTGCGATGCACATATTTTTTCTCAAAAACGGTAAGTCTGGCGTGGTTTTGACCATAACAAGATTTGTAGAGGCATTCATTACGAACATTTTAAACCAAAAATCTTAATTCTAGGCCTACTAGTTTCCGAGAAAATGAAAATAAACCAAATTATGCCATACTTTTAGCTGAAAATATGTATGTTATTGTGCGATGCACATATTTTTTCTCAAAAACGGTAAGTCTGGCGTGGTTTTGACCATAACAAGATTTGTAGAGGCATTCATTACGAACATTTTAAACCAAAAATCTTAATTCTAGGCCTACTAGTTTCCGAGAAAATGAAAATAAACCAAATTATGCCATACTTTTAGCTGAAAATATGTATGTTATTGTGCGATGCACATATTTTTTCTCAAAAACGGTAAGTCTGGCGTGGTTTTGACCATAACAAGATTTGTAGAGGCATTCATTACGAACATTTTAAACCAAAAATCTTAATTCTAGGCCTACTAGTTTCCGAGAAAATGAAAATAAACCAAATTATGCCATACTTTTAGCTGAAAATATGTATGTTATTGTGCGATGCACATATTTTTTCGCAAAAACGGTAAGTCTGGCGTGGTTTTGACCATAACAAGATTTGTAGAGGCATTCATTACGAACATTTTAAACCAAAAATCTTAATTCTAGGCCTACTAGTTTCCGAGAAAATGAAAATAAACCAAATTATGCCATACTTTTAGCTGAAAATATGTAAAAATATGTATGTTATTGTGCGATGCACATATTTTTTCGCAAAAACGGTAAGTCTGGCGTGGTTTTGACCATAACAAGATTTGTAGAGGCATTCATTACGAACATTTTAAACCAAAAATCTTAATTCTAGGCCTACTAGTTTCCGAGAAAATGAAAATAAACCAAATTATGCCATACTTTTAGCTGAAAATGTGTATGTTATTGTGCGATGCACATATTTTTTCTCAAAAACGGTAAGTCTGGCGTGGTTTTGACCATAACAAGATTTGTAGAGGCATTCATTACGAACATTTTAAACCAAAAATCTTAATTCTAGGCCTACTAGTTTCCGAGAAAATGAAAATAAACCAAATTATGCCATACTTTTAGCTGAAAATATGTATGTTATTGTGCGATGCACATATTTTTTCTCAGAAACGGTAAGTCTGGCGTGGTTTTGACCATAACAAGATTTGTAGAGGCATTCATTACGAACATTTTAAACCAAAAATCTTAATTCTAGGCCTACTAGTTTCCGAGAAAATGAAAATAAACCAAATTATGCCATACTTTTAGCTGAAAATATGTAAAAATATGTATGTTATTGAGCGATGCACATATTTTTTCTCAAAAACGGTAAGTCTGGCGTGGTTTTGACCATAACAAGATTTGTAGAGGCATTCATTACGAACATTTTAAACCAAAAATCTTGATTCTAGGCCTACTAGTTTCCGAGAAAATGAAAATAAACCAAATTATGCCATACTTTTAGCTGAAAATATGTATGTTATTGTGCGATGCACATATTTTTTCTCAAAAACGGTAAGTCTGGCGTGGTTTTGACCATAACAAGATTTGTAGAGGCATTCATTACGAACATTTTAAACCAAAAATCTTAATTCTAGGCCTACTAGTTTCCGAGAAAATGAAAACAAACCAAATTATGCCATACTTTTAGCTGAAAATATGTAAAAATATGTATGTTATTGTGCGATGCACATATTTTTTCGCAAAAACGGTAAGTCTGGCGTGGTTTTGACCATAACAAGATTTGTAGAGGCATTCATTACGAACATTTTAAACCAAAAATCTTAATTCTAGGCCTACTAGTTTCCGAGAAAATGAAAATAAACCAAATTATGCCATACTTTTAGCTGAAAATATGTATGTTATTGTGCGATGCACATATTTTTTCGCAAAAACGGTAAATCTGGCGTGGTTTTGACCATAACAAGATTTGTAGAGGCATTCATTACGAACATTTTAAACCAAAAATCTTAATTCTAGGCCTACTAGTTTCCGAGAAAATGAAAATAAACCAAATTATGCCATACTTTTAGCTGAAAATATGTAAAAATATGTATGTTATTGTGCGATGCACATATTTTTTCGCAAAAACGGTAAGTCTGGCGTGGTTTTGACCATAACAAGATTTGTAGAGGCATTCATTACGAACATTTTAAACTAAAAATCTTAATTCTAGGCCTACTAGTTTCCGAGAAAATAAACCAAATTATGCCATACTTTTAGCTGAAAATATGTAAAAATATGTATGTTATTGTGCGATGCACATATTTTTTCGCAAAAACGGTAAGTCTGGCGTGGTTTTGACCATAACAAGATTTGTAGAGGCATTCATTACGAACATTTTAAACTAAAAATCTTAATTCTAGGCCTACTAGTTTCCGAGAAAATGAAAATAAACCAAATTATGCCATACTTTTAGCTGAAAATATGTAAAAATATGTATGTTATTGTGCGATGCACATATTTTTTCGCAAAAAACGGTAAGTCTGGCGTGGTTTTGGCCATAACAAGGTTTGTAGAGGCATTCATTACGAACATTTTAAACTAAAAATCTTAATTCTAGGCCTACTAGTTTCCGAGAAAATGAAAATAAACCAAATTATGCCATACTTTTAGCTGAAAATATGTATGTTATTGTGCGATGCACATATTTTTTCTCAAAAACGGTAAGTCTAGCGTGGTTTTGACCATAACAAGATTTGTAGAGGCATTCATTACGAACATTTTAAACCAAAAATCTTAATTCTAGGCCTACTAGTTTCCGAGAAAATGAAAATAAACCAAATTATGCCATACTTTTAGCTGAAAATATGTATGTTATTGTGCGATGCACATATTTTTTCTCAAAAACGGTAAGTCTGGCGTGGTTTTGACCATAACAAGATTTGTAGAGGCATTCATTACGAACATTTTAAACCAAAAATCTTAATTTTAGGCCTACTAGTTTCCGAGAAAATGAAAATAAACCAAATTATGCCATACTTTTAGCTGAAAATATGTATGTTATTGTGCGATGCACATATTTCTTCTCAAAAACGGTAAGTCTGGCGTGGTTTTGACCATAACAAGATTTGTAGAGGCATTCATTACGAACACTTTAAACCAAAAATCTTAATTCTAGGCCTACTAGTTTCCGAGAAAATGAAAATAAACCAAATTATGCCATACTTTTAGCTGAAAATATGTATGTTATTGTGCGATGCACATATTTTTTCTCAAAAACGGTAAGTCTGGCGTGGTTTTGACCATAACAAGATTTGTAGAGGCATTCATTACGAACATTTTAAACTAAAAATCTTAATTCTAGGCCTACTAGTTTCCGAGAAAATGAAAATAAACCAAATTATGCCATACTTTTAGCTGAAAATATGTAAAAATATGTATGTTATTGTGCGATGCACATATTTTTTCTCAAAAACGGTAAGTCTGGCGTGG
Organism: Myathropa florea; assembly: GCA_930367185.1. Lineage (NCBI taxonomy): Eukaryota > Metazoa > Arthropoda > Insecta > Diptera > Syrphidae > Myathropa > Myathropa florea. The sequence continues at coordinate 17,793 of CAKNEX010000039.1, read as the reverse complement.
TTTCGACCATAACAAGATTTGTAGAGGCATTCATTACGAACATTTTAAACCAAAAATCTTAATTCTAGGACTACTAGTTTCCGAGAAAATGAAAATAAACCAAATTATGCCATACTTTTAGCTGAAAATATGTATGTTATTGTGCGATGCACATATTTTTTCTCAAAAACGGTAAGTCTGGCGTGGTTTTGACCATAACAAGATTTGTAGAGGCATTCATTACGAACATTTTAAACCAAAAATCTTAATTCTAGGCCTACTAGTTTCCGAGAAAATGAAAATAAACCAAATTATGCCATACTTTTAGCTGAAAATATGTATGTTATTGTGCGATGCACATATTTTTTCTCAAAAACGGTAAGTCTGGCGTGGTTTTGACCATAACAAGATTTGTAGAGGCATTCATTACGAACATTTTAAACCAAAAATCTTAATTCTAGGCCTACTAGTTTCCGAGAAAATTAAAATAAACCAAATTATGCCATACTTTTAGCTGAAAATATGTATGTTATTGTGCGATGCACATATTTTTTCTCAAAAACGGTAAGTCTGGCGTGGTTTTGACCATAACAAGATTTGTAGAGGCATTCATTACGAACATTTTAAACCAAAAATCTTAATTCTAGGCCTACTAGTTTCCGAGAAAATTAAAATAAACCAAATTATGCCATACTTTTAGCTGAAAATATGTAAAAATATGTATGTTATTGTGCGATGCACATATTTTTTCGCAAAAACGGTAAGTCTGGCGTGGTTTTGACCATAACAAGATTTGTAGAGGCATTCATTACGAACATTTTAAACTAAAAATCTTAATTCTAGGCCTACTAGTTTCCGAGAAAATGAAAATAAACCAAATTATGCCATACTTTTAGCTGAAAATATGTATGTTATTGTGCGATGCACATATTTTTTCTCAAAAACGGTAAGTCTGGCGTGGTTTTGACCATAACAAGATTTGTAGAGACATTCATTACGAACATTTTAAACCAAAAATCTTAATTCTAGGCCTACTAGTTTCCGAGAAAATTAAAATAAACCAAATTATGCCATACTTTTAGCTGAAAATATGTATGTTATTGTGCGATGCACATATTTTTTCTCAAAAACGGTAAGTCTGGCGTGGTTTTGACCATAAAGAGATTTGTAGAGGCATTCATTACGAACATTTTAAACCAAAAATCTTAATTCTAGGCCTACTAGTTTCCGAGAAAATTAAAATAAACCAAATTATGCCATACTTTTAGCTGAAAATATGTATGTTATTGTGCGATGCACATATTTTTTCTCAAAAACGGTAAGTCTGGCGTGGTTTTGACCATAACAAGATTTGTAGAGGCATTCATTACGAACATTTTAAACCAAAAATCTTAATTCTAGGCCTACTAGTTTCCGAGAAAATGAAAATAAACCAAATTATGCCATACTTTTAGCTGAAAATATGTAAAAATATGTATGTTATTGTGCGATGCACATATTTTTTCGCAAAAACGGTAAGTCTGGCGTGGTTTTGACCATAACAAGATTTGTAGAGGCATTCATTACGAACATTTTGAACTAAAAATCTTAATTCTAGGCCTACTAGTTTCCGAGAAAATAAACCAAATTATGCCATACTTTTAGCTGAAAATATGTATGTTATTGTGCGATGCACATATTTTTTCTCAAAAACGGTAAGTCTGGCGTGGTTTTGACCATAACAAGATTTGTAGAGGCATTCATTACGAACATTTTAAACCAAAAATCTTAATTCTAGGCCTACTAGTTTCCGAGAAAATGAAAATAAACCAAATTATGCCATACTTTTAGCTGAAAATATGTAAAAATATGTATGTTATTGTGCGATGCACATATTTTTTCGCAAAAACGGTAAGTCTGGCGTGGTTTTGACCATAACGAGATTTGTAGAGGCATTCATTACGAACATTTTAAACCAAAAATCTTAATTCTAGGCCTACTAGTTTCCGAGAAAATGAAAATAAACCAAATTATGCCATACTTTTAGCTGAAAATATGTAAAAATATGTATGTTATTGTGCGATGCACATATTTTTTCTCAAAAACGGTAAGTCTGGCGTGGTTTTGACCATAACAAGATTTGTAGAGGCATTCATTACGAACATTTTAAACCAAAAATCTTAATTCTAGGCCTACTAGTTTCCGAGAAAATGAAAATAAACCAAATTATGCCATACTTTTAGCTGAAAATATGTATGTTATTGTGCGATGCACATATTTTTTCGCAAAAACGGTAAGTCTGGCGTGGTTTTGACCATAACAAGATTTGTAGAGGCATTCATTACGAACATTTTAAACCAAAAATCTTAATTCTAGGCCTACTAGTTTCCGAGAAAATGAAAATAAACCAAATTATGCCATACTTTTAGCTGAAAATATGTATGTTATTGTGCGATGCACATATTTTTTCTCAAAAACGGTAAGTCTGGCGTGGTTTTGACCATAACAAGATTTGTAGAGGCATTCATTACGAACATTTTAAACCAAAAATCTTAATTCTAGGCCTACTAGTTTCCGAGAAAATGAAAATAAACCAAATTATGCCATACTTTTAGCTGAAAATATGTATGTTATTATGCGATGCACATATTTTTTCTCAAAAACGGTAAGTCTGGCGTGGTTTTGACCATAACAAGATTTGTAGAGGCATTCATTACAAACATTTTAAACCAAAAATCTTAATTCTAGGCCTACTAGTTTCCGAGAAAATGAAAATAAACCAAATTATGCCATACTTTTAGCTGAAAATATGTAAAAATATGTATGTTATTGTGCGATGCACATATTTTTTCTCAAAAACGGTAAGTCTGGCGTGGTTTTGACCATAACAAGATTTGTAGAGGCATTCATTACGAACATTTTAAACCAAAAATCTTAATTCTAGGCCTACTAGTTTCCGAGAAAATGAAAATAAACCAAATTATGCCATACTTTTAGCTGAAAATATGTAAAAATATGTATGTTATTGTGCGATGCACATATTTTTTCTCAAAAACGGTAAGTCTGGCGTGGTTTTGACCATAACAAGATTTGTAGAGGCATTCATTACGAACATTTTAAACCAAAAATCTTAATTCTAGGCCTACTAGTTTCCGAGAAAATGAAAATAAACCAAATTATGCCATACTTTTAGCTGAAAATATGTATGTTATTGTGCGATGCACATATTTTTTCTCAAAAACGGTAAGTCTGGCGTGGTTTTGACCATAACAAGATTTGTAGAGGCATTCATTACGAACATTTTAAACCAAAAATCTTAATTCTAGGCCTACTAGTTTCCGAGAAAATGAAAATAAACCAAATTATGCCATACTTTTAGCTGAAAATATGTATGTTATTATGCGATGCACATATTTTTTCTCAAAAACGGTAAGTCTGGCGTGGTTTTGACCATAACAAGATTTGTAGAGGCATTCATTACAAACATTTTAAACCAAAAATCTTAATTCTAGGCCTACTAGTTTCCGAGAAAATGAAAATAAACCAAATTATGCCATACTTTTAGCTGAAAATATGTAAAAATATGTATGTTATTGTGCGATGCACATATTTTTTCTCAAAAACGGTAAGTCTGGCGTGGTTTTGACCACAACAAGATTTGTAGAGGCATTCATTACGAACATTTTAAACCAAAAATCTTAATTCTAGGCCTACTAGTTTCCGAGAAAATGAAAATAAACCAAATTATGCCATACTTTTAGCTGAAAATATGTATGTTATTGTGCGATGCACATATTTTTTCTCAAAAACGGTAAGTCTGGCGTGGTTTTGACCATAACAAGATTTGTAGAGGCATTTATTACGAACATTTTAAACCAAAAATCTTAATTCTAGGCCTACTAGTTTCCGAGAAAATGAAAATAAACCAAATTATGCCATACTTTTAGCTGAAAATATGTATGTTATTGTGCGATGCACATATTTTTTCTCAAAAACGGTAAGTCTGGCGTGGTTTTGACCATAACAAGATTTGTAGAGGCATTCATTACGAACATTTTAAACCAAAAATCTTAATTCTAGGCCTACTAGTTTCCGAGAAAATGAAAATAAACCAAATTATGCCATACTTTTAGCTGAAAATATGTAAAAATATGTATGTTATTGTGCGATGCACATATTTTTTCTCAAAAACGGTAAGTCTGGCGTGGTTTTGACCATAACAAGATTTGTAGAGGCATTCATTACGAACATTTTAAACCAAAAATCTTAATTCTAGGCCTACTAGTTTCCGAGAAAATGAAAATAAACCAAATTATGCCATACTTTTAGCTGAAAATATGTATGTTATTGTGCGATGCACATATTTTTTCTCAAAAACGGTAAGTCTGGCGTGGTTTTGACCATAACAAGATTTGTAGAGGCATTTATTACGAACATTTTAAACCAAAAATCTTAATTCTAGGCCTACTAGTTTCCGAGAAAATGAAAATAAACCAAATTATGCCATACTTTTAGCTGAAAATATGTATGTTATTGTGCGATGCACATATTTTTTCTCAAAAACGGTAAGTCTGGCGTGGTTTTGACCATAACAAGATTTGTAGAGGCATTCATTACGAACATTTTAAACCAAAAATCTTAATTCTAGGCCTACTAGTTTCCGAGAAAATGAAAATAAACCAAATTATGCCATACTTTTAGCTGAAAATATGTAAAAATATGTATGTTATTGTGCGATGCACATATTTTTTCTCAAAAACGGTAAGTCTGGCGTGGTTTTGACCATAACAAGATTTGTAGAGGCATTCATTACGAACATTTTAAACCAAAAATCTTAATTCTAGGCCTACTAGTTTCCGAGAAAATGAAAATAAACCAAATTATGCCATACTTTTAGTTGAAAATATGTAAAAATATGTATGTTATTGTGCGATGCACATATTTTTTCGCAAAAACGGTAAGTCTGGCGTGGTTTTGACCATAACAAGATTTGTAGAGGCATTCATTACGAACATTTTAAACCAAAAATCTTAATTCTAGGCCTACTAGTTTCCGAGAAAATGAAAATAAACCAAATTATGCCATACTTTTAGCTGAAAATATGTATGTTATTGTGCGATGCACATATTTTTTCTCAAAAACGGTAAGTCTGGCGTGGTTTTGACCATAACAAGATTTGTAGAGGCATTCATTACGAACATTTTAAACCAAAAATCTTAATTCTAGGCCTACTAGTTTCCGAGAAAATGAAAATAAACCAAATTATGCCATACTTTTAGCTGAAAATATGTATGTTATTGTGCGATGCACATATTTTTTCTCAAAAACGATAAGTCTGGCGTGGTTTTGACCATAACAAGATTTGTAGAGGCATTCATTACGAACATTTTAAACCAAAAATCTTAATTCTAGGCCTACTAGTTTCCGAGAAAATGAAAATAAACCAAATTATGCCATACTTTTAGCTGAAAATATGTAAAAATATGTATGTTATTGTGCGATGCACATATTTTTTCGCAAAAAACGGTAAGTCTGGCGTGGTTTTGACCATAACAAGATTTGTAGAGGCATTCATTACGAACATTTTAAACCAAAAATCTTAATTCTAGGCCTACTAGTTTCCGAGAAAATGAAAATAAACCAAATTATGCCATACTTTTAGCTGAAAATATGTAAAAATATGTATGTTATTGTGCGATGCACATATTTTTTCTCAAAAACGGTAAGTCTGGCGTGGTTTTGACCATAACAAGATTTGTAGAGGCATTCATTACGAACATTTTAAACCAAAAATCTTAATTCTAGGCCTACTAGTTTCCGAGAAAATGAAAATAAACCAAATTATGCCATACTTTTAGCTGAAAATATGTATGTTATTGTGCGATGCACATATTTTTTCTCAAAAACGGTAAGTCTGGCGTGGTTTTGACCATAACAAGATTTATAGAGGCATTCATTACGAACATTTTAAACCAAAAATCTTAATTCTAGGCCTACTAGTTTCCGAGAAAATGAAAATAAACCAAATTATGCCATACTTTTAGCTGAAAATATGTATGTTATCGTACGATGCACATATTTTTTCTCAAAAACGATAAGTCTGGCGTGGTTTTGACCATAACAAGATTTGTAGAGGCATTCATTACGAACATTTTAAACCAAAAATCTTAATTCTAGGCCTACTAGTTTCCGAGAAAATGAAAATAAACCAAATTATGCCATACTTTTAGCTGAAAATATGTAAAAATATGTATGTTATTGTGCGATGCACATATTTTTTCGCAAAAACCGTAAGTCTGGCGTGGTTTTGACCATAACAAGATTTGTAGAGGCATTCATTACGAACATTTTAAACCAAAAATCTTAATTCTAGGCCTACTAGTTTCCGAGAAAATGAAAATAAACCAAATTATGCCATACTTTTAGCTGAAAATATGTAAAAATATGTATGTTATTGTGCGATGCACATATTTTTTCTCAAAAACGGTAAGTCTGGCGTGGTTTTGACCATAACAAGATTTGTAGAGGCATTCATTACGAACATTTTAAACCAAAAATCTTAATTCTAGGCCTACTAGTTTCCGAGAAAATGAAAATAAACCAAATTATGCCATACTTTTAGCTGAAAATATGTATGTTATTGTGCGATGCACATATTTTTTCTCAAAAACGATAAGTCTGGCGTGGTTTTGACCATAACAAGATTTGTAGAGGCATTCATTACGAACATTTTAAACCAAAAATCTTAATTCTAGGCCTACTAGTTTCCGAGAAAATGAAAATAAACCAAATTATGCCATACTTTTAGCTGAAAATATGTAAAAATATGTATGTTATTGTGCGATGCACATATTTTTTCGCAAAAAACGGTAAGTCTGGCGTGGTTTTGACCATAACAAGATTTGTAGAGGCATTCATTACGAACATTTTAAACCAAAAATCTTAATTCTAGGCCTACTAGTTTCCGAGAAAATGAAAATAAACCAAATTATGCCATACTTTTAGCTGAAAATATGTAAAAATATGTATGTTATTGTGCGATGCACATATTTTTTCGCAAAAACGGTAAGTCTGGCGTGGTTTTGACCGTAACAAGATTTGTAGAGGCATTCATTACGAACATTTTAAACCAAAAATCTTAATTCTAGGCCTACTAGTTTCCGAGAAAATGAAAATAAACCAAATTATGCCATACTTTTAGCTGAAAATATGTATGTTATTGTGCGATGCACATATTTTTTCTCAAAAACGGTAAGTCTGGCGTGGTTTTGACCATAACAAGATTTGTAGAGGCATTCATTACAAACATTTTAAACCAAAAATCTTAATTCTAGGCCTACTAGTTTCCGAGAAAATGAAAATAAACCAAATTATGCCATACTTTTAGCTGAAAATATGTAAAAATATGTATGTTATTGTGCGATGCACATATTTTTTCTCAAAAACGGTAAGTCTGGCGTGGTTTTGACCATAACAAGATTTGTAGAGGCATTCATTACGAACATTTTAAACCAAAAATCTTAATTCTAGGCCTACTAGTTTCCGAGAAAATGAAAATAAACCAAATTATGCCATACTTTTAGCTGAAAATATGTATGTTATTGTGCGATGCACATATTTTTTCTCAAAAACGGTAAGTCTGGCGTGGTTTTGACCATAACAAGATTTGTAGAGGCATTCATTACGAACATTTTAAACCAAAAATCTTAATTCTAGGCCTACTAGTTTCCGAGAAAATGAAAATAAACCAAATTATGCCATACTTTTAGCTGAAAATATGTATGTTATTGTGCGATGCACATATTTTTTCTCAAAAACGATAAGTCTGGCGTGGTTTTGACCATAACAAGATTTGTAGAGGCATTCATTACGAACATTTTAAACCAAAAATCTTAATTCTAGGCCTACTAGTTTCCGAGAAAATGAAAATAAACCAAATTATGCCATACTTTTAGCTGAAAATATGTAAAAATATGTATGTTATTGTGCGATGCACATATTTTTTCTCAAAAACGGTAAGTCTGGCGTGGTTTTGACCATAACAAGATTTGTAGAGGCATTCATTACGAACATTTTAAACCAAAAATCTTAATTCTAGGCCTACTAGTTTCCGAGAAAATGAAAATAAACCAAATTATGCCATACTTTTAGCTGAAAATATGTAAAAGTATGTATGTTATTGTGCGATGCACATATTTTTTCTCAAAAACGGTAAGTCTGGCGTGGTTTTGACCATAACAAGATTTGTAGAGGCATTCATTACGAACATTTTAAACCAAAAATCTTAATTCTAGGCCTACTAGTTTCCGAGAAAATGATAATAAACCAAATTATGCCATACTTTTAGCTGAAAATATGTATGTTATTGTGCGATGCACATATTATTTCTCAAAAACGGTAAGTCTGGCGTGGTTTTGACCATAACAAGATTTGTAGAGGCATTCATTACGAACATTTTAAGCCAAAAATCTTAATTCTAGGCCTACTAGTTTCCGAGAAAATGAAAATAAACCAAATTATGCCATACTTTTAGCTGAAAATATGTATGTTATTGTGCGATGCACATATTTTTTCTCAAAAACGGTAAGTCTGGCGTGGTTTTGACCATAACAAGATTTGTAGAGGCATTCATTACGAACATTTTAAGCCAAAAATCTTAATTCTAGGCCTACTAGTTTCCGAGAAAATGAAAATAAACCAAATTATGCCATACTTTTAGCTGAAAATATGTATGTTATTGTGCGATGCACATATTTTTTCTCAAAAACGGTAAGTCTGGCGTGGTTTTGACCATAACAAGATTTGTAGAGGCATTCATTACGAACATTTTAAACCAAAAATCTTAATTCTAGGCCTACTAGTTTCCGAGAAAATGAAAATAAACCAAATTATGCCATACTTTTAGCTGAAAATATGTAAAAATATGTATGTTATTGTGCGATGCACATATTTTTTCTCAAAAACGGTAAGTCTGGCGTGGTTCTGACCATAACAAGATTTGTAGAGGCATTCATTACGAACATTTTAAACCAAAAATCTTAATTCTAGGCCTACTAGTTTCCGAGAAAATGAAAATAAACCAAATTATGCCATACTTTTAGCTGAAAATATGTAAAAATATGTATGTTATTGTGCGATGCACATATTTTTTCTCAAAAACGGTAAGTCTGGCGTGGTTTTGACCATAACAAGATTTTAAGAGGCATTCATTACGAACATTTTAAACCAAAAATCTTAATTCTAGGCCTACTAGTTTCCGAGAAAATGAAAATAAACCAAATTATGCCATACTTTTAGCTGAAAATATGTAAAAATATGTATGTTATTGTGCGATGCACATATTTTTTCTCAAAAACGGTAAGTCTGGCGTGGTTTTGACCATAACAAGATTTGTAGAGGCATTCATTACGAACATTTTAAACCAAAAATCTTAATTCTAGGCCTACTAGTTTCCGAGAAAATGAAAATAAACCAAATTATGCCATACTTTTAGCTGAAAATATGTATGTTATTGTGCGATGCACATATTTTTTCTCAAAAACGGTAAGTCTGGCGTGGTTTTGACCATAACAAGATTTGTAGAGGCATTCATTACGAACATTTTAAACCAAAAATCTTAATTCTAGGCTTACTAGTTTCCGAGAAAATTAAAATAAACCAAATTATGCCATACTTTTAGCTGAAAATATGTATGTTATTGTGCGATGCACATATTTTTTCTCAAAAACGGTAAGTCTGGCGTGGTTTTGACCATAACAAGATTTGTAGAGGCATTCATTACGAACATTTTAAACCAAAAATCTTAATTCTAGGCCTACTAGTTTCCGAGAAAATGAAAATAAACCAAATTATGCCATACTTTTAGCTGAAAATATGTAAAAATATGTATGTTATTGTGCGATGCACATATTTTTTCGCAAAAACGGTAAGTCTGGCGTGGTTTTGACCAGAACAAGATTTGTAGAGGCATTCATTACGAACATTTTAAACCAAAAATCTTAATTCTAGGCCTACTAGTTTCCGAGAAAATGAAAATAAACCAAATTATGCCATACTTTTAGCTGAAAATATGTAAAAATATGTATGTTATTGTGCGATGCACATATTTTTTCTCAAAAACGGTAAGTCTGGCGTGGTTTTGACCATAACAAGATTTGTAGAGGCATTCATTACGAACATTTTAAACCAAAAATCTTAATTCTAGGCCTACTAGTTTCCGAGAAAATGAAAATAAACCAAATTATGCCATACTTTTAGCTGAAAATATGTAAAAATATGTATGTTATTGTGCGATGCACATATTTTTTTCTCAAAAACGGTAAGTCTGGCGTGGTTTTGACCATAACAAGATTTGTAGAGGCATTCATTACGAACATTTTAAACCAAAAATCTTAATTCTAGGCTTACTAGTTTCCGAGAAAATTAAAATAAACCAAATTATGCCATACTTTTTTTTTTTTTACATTATTGTTCGATGCACATATTTTTTCTCAAAAACGGTAAGTCTGGCGTGGTTTTGACCATAACAAGATTTGTAGAGGCATTCATTACGAACATTTTAAACCAAAAATCTTAATTCTAGGCCTACTAGTTTCCGAGAAAATGAAAATAAACCAAATTATGCCATACTTTTAGCTGAAAATATGTAAAAATATGTATGTTATTGTGCGATGCACATATTTTTTCGCAAAAACGGTAAGTCTGGCGTGGTTTTGACCATAACAAGATTTGTAGAGGCATTCATTACGAACATTTTAAACCAAAAATCTTAATTCTAGGCCTACTAGTTTCCGAGAAAATGAAAATAAACCAAATTATGCCATACTTTTAGCTGAAAATATGTAAAAATATGTATGTTATTGTGCGATGCACATATTTTTTCGCAAAAACGGTAAGTCTGGCGTGGTTTTGACCATAACAAGATTTGTAGAGGCATTCATTACGAACATTTTAAACCAAAAATCTTAATTCTAGGCCTACTAGTTTCCGAGAAAATGAAAATAAACCAAATTATGCCATACTTTTAGCTGAAAATATGTATGTTATTGTGCGATGCACATATTTTTTCTCAAAAACGGTAAGTCTGGCGTGGTTTTGACCATAACAAGATTTGTAGAGGCATTCATTACGAACATTTTAAACCAAAAATCTTAATTCTAGGCCTACTAGTTTCCGAGAAAATGAAAATAAACCAAATTATGCCATACTTTTAGCTGAAAATATGTATGTTATTGTGCGATGCACATATTTTTTCTCAAAAACGGTAAGTCTGGCGTGGTTTTGACCATAACAAGATTTGTAGAGGCATTCATTACGAACATTTTAAACCAAAAATCTTAATTCTAGGCCTACTAGTTTCCGAGAAAATGAAAATAAACCAAATTATGCCATACTTTTAGCTGAAAATATGTAAAAATATGTATGTTATTGTGCGATGCACATATTTTTTCGCAAAAACGGTAAGTCTGGCGTGGTTTTGACCATAACAAGATTTGTAGAGGCATTCATTACAAACATTTTAAACCAAAAATCTTAATTCTAGGCCTACTAGTTTCCGAGAAAATGAAAATAAACCAAATTATGCCATACTTTTAGCTGAAAATATGTAAAAATATGTATGTTATTGTGCGATGCACATATTTTTTCTCAAAAACGGTAAGTCTGGCGTGGTTTTGACCATAACAAGATTTGTAGAGGCATTCATTACGAACATTTTAAACCAAAAATCTTAATTCTAGGCCTACTAGTTTCCGAGAAAATGAAAATAAACCAAATTATGCCATACTTTTAGCTGAAAATATGTATGTTATTGTGCGATGCACATATTTTTTCTCAAAAACGGTAAGTCTGGCGTGGTTTTGACCATAACAAGATTTGTAGAGGCATTCATTACGAACATTTTAAACCAAAAATCTTAATTCTAGGCCTACTAGTTTCCGAGAAAATGAAAATAAACCAAATTATGCCATACTTTTAGCTGAAAATATGTATGTTATTGTGCGATGCACATATTTTTTCTCAAAAACGGTAAGTCTGGCGTGGTTCTGACCATAACAAGATTTGTAGAGGCATTCATTACGAACATTTTAAACCAAAAATCTTAATTCTAGGCCTACTAGTTTCCGAGAAAATGAAAATAAACCAAATTATGCCATACTTTTAGCTGAAAATATGTAAAAATATGTATGTTATTGTGCGATGCACATATTTTTTCTCAAAAACGGTAAGTCTGGCGTGGTTTTGACCGTAACAAGATTTGTAGAGGCATTCATTACGAACATTTTAAACCAAAAATCTTAATTCTAGGCCTACTAGTTTCCGAGAAAATGAAAATAAACCAAATTATGCCATACTTTTAGCTGAAAATATGTAAAAATATATATGTTATTGTGCGATGCACATATTTTTTCTCAAAAACGGTAAGTCTGGCGTGGTTTTGACCATAATAAGATTTGTAGAGGCATTCATTACGAACATTTTAAACCAAAAATCTTAATTCTAGGCCTACTAGTTTCCGAGAAAATGAAAATAAACCAAATTATGCCATACTTTTAGCTGAAAATATGTATGTTATTGTGCGATGCACATATTTTTTCTCAAAAACGGTAAGTCTGGCGTGGTTTTGACCATAACAAGATTTGTAGAGGCATTCATTACGAACATTTTAAACAAAAAATCTTAATTCTAGGCCTACTAGTTTCCGAGAAAATTAAAATAAACCAAATTATGCCATACTTTTAGCTGAAAATATGTATGTTATTGTGCGATGCACATATTTTTTCTCAAAAACGGTAAGTCTGGCGTGGTTTTGACCATAACAAGATTTGTAGAGGCATTCATTACGAACATTTTAAACCAAAAATCTTAATTCTAGGCCTACTAGTTTCCGAGAAAATGAAAATAAACCAAATTATGCCATACTTTTAGCTGAAAATATGTAAAAATATGTATGTTATTGTGCGATGCACATATTTTTTCGCAAAAACGGTAAGTCTGGCGTGGTTTTGACCATAACAAGATTTGTAGAGGCATTCATTACGAACATTTTAAACCAAAAATCTTAATTCTAGGCCTACTAGTTTCCGAGAAAATGAAAATAAACCAAATTATGCCATACTTTTAGCTGAAAATATGTAAAAATATGTATGTTATTGTGCGATGCACATATTTTTTCGCAAAAACGGTAAGTCTGGCGTGGTTTTGACCATAACAAGATTTGTAGAGGCATTCATTACGAACATTTTAAACCAAAAATCTTAATTCTAGGCCTACTAGTTTCTGAGAAAATGGAAATAAACCAAATTATGCCATACTTTTAGCTGAAAATATGTATGTTATTGTGCGATGCACATATTTTTTCTCAAAAACGGTAGATCTGGCGTGGTTTTGACCATAACAAGATTTGTAGAGGCATTCATTACGAACATTTTAAACCAAAAATCTTAATTCTAGGCCTACTAGTTTCCGAGAAAATGAAAATAAACCAAATTATGCCATACTTTTAGCTGAAAATATGTATGTTATTGTGCGATGCACATATTTTTTCTCAAAAAAGGTAAGTCTGGCGTGGTTTTGACCATAACAAGATTTGTAGAGGCATTCATTACGAACATTTTAAACCAAAAATCTTAATTCTAGGCCTACTAGTTTCCGAGAAAATGAAAATAAACCAAATTATGCCATACTTTTAGCTGAAAATATGTAAAAATATGTATGTTATTGTGCGATGCACATATTTTTTCGCAAAAACGGTAAGTCTGGCGTGGTTTTGACCATAACAAGATTTGTAGAGGCATTCATTACGAACATTTTAAACCAAAAATCTTAATTCTACGCCTACTAGTTTCCGAGAAAATGAAAATAAACCAAATTATGCCATACTTTTAGCTGAAAATATGTAAAAATATGTATGTTATTGTGCGATGCACATATTTTTTCGCAAAAACGGTAAGTCTGGCGTGGTTTTGACCATAACAAGATTTGTAGAGGCATTCATTACGAACATTTTAAACCAAAAATCTTAATTCTAGGCCTACTAGTTTCTGAGAAAATGAAAATAAACCAAATTATGCCATACTTTTAGCTGAAAATATGTATGTTATTGTGCGATGCACATATTTTTTCTCAAAAACGGTAAATCTGGCGTGGTTTTGACCATAACAAGATTTGTAGAGGCATTCATTACGAACATTTTAAACCAAAAATCTTAATTCTAGGCCTACTAGTTTCCGAGAAAATGAAAATAAACCAAATTATGCCATACTTTTAGCTGAAAATATGTATGTTATTGTGCGATGCACATATTTTTTCTCAAAAAAGGTAAGTCTGGCGTGGTTTTGACCATAACAAGATTTGTAGAGGCATTCATTACGAACATTTTAAACCAAAAATCTTAATTCTAGGCCTACTAGTTTCCGAGAAAATGAAAATAAACCAAATTATGCCATACTTTTAGCTGAAAATATGTAAAAATATGTATGTTATTGTGCGATGCACATATTTTTTCGCAAAAACGGTAAGTCTGGCGTGGTTTTGACCATAACAAGATTTGTAGAGGCATTCATTACAAACATTTTAAACCAAAAATCTTAATTCTAGGCCTACTAGTTTCCGAGAAAATGAAAATAAACCAAATTATGCCATACTTTTAGCTGAAAATATGTAAAAATATGTATGTTATTGTGCGATGCACATATTTTTTCGCAAAAACGGTAAGTCTGGCGTGGTTTTGACCATAACAAGATTTGTAGAGGCATTCATTACGAACATTTTAAACCAAAAATCTTAATTCTAGGCCTACTAGTTTCCGAGAAAATGAAAATAAACCAAATTATGCCATACTTTTAGCTGAAAATATGTATGTTATTGTGCGATGCACATATTTTTTCTCAAAAACGGTAAGTCTGGCGTGGTTTTAACCATAACAAGATTTGTAGAGGCATTCATTACGAACATTTTAAACCAAAAATCTTAATTCTAGGCCTACTAGTTTCCGAGAAAATGAAAATAAACCAAATTATGCCATACTTTTAGCTGAAAATATGTAAAAATATGTATGTTATTGTGCGATGCACATATTTTTTCGCAAAAACGGTAAGTCTGGCGTGGTTTTGACCATAACAAGATCTGTAGAGGCATTCATTACGAACATTTTATACCAAAAATCTTAATTCTAGGCCTACTAGTTTCCGAGAAAATGAAAATAAACCAAATTATGCCATACTTTTAGCTGAAAATATGTATGTTATTGTGCGATGCACATATTTTTTCTCAAAAACGGTAAGTCTGGCGTGGTTTTGACCATAACAAGTTTTGTAGAGGCATTCTTTACGAACATTTTAAACCAAAAATCTTAATTCTAGGCCTACTAGTTTCCGAGAAAATGAAAATAAACCAAATTATGCCATACTTTTAGCTGAAAATATGTATGTTATTGTGCGATGCACATATTTTTTCTCAAAAACGGTAAGTCTGGCGTGGTTTTGACCATAACAAGATTTGTAGAGGCATTCATTACGAACATTTTAAACCAAAAATCTTAATTCTAGGCCTTTCCGAGAAAATGAAAATAAACCAAATTATGCCATACTTTTAGCTGAAAATATGTAAAAATATGTATGTTATTGTGCGATGCACATATTTTTTCTCAAAAACGGAAAGTCTGGCGTGGTTTTGACCATAACAAGATTTGTAGAGGCATTCATTACGAACATTTTAAACCAAAAATCTTAATTCTAGGCCTACTAGTTTCCGAGAAAATGAAAATAAACCAAATTATGCCATACTTTTAGCTGAAAATATGTATGTTATTGTGCGATGCACACATTTTTTCTCAAAAACGGTATGTCTGGCGTGGTTTTGACCATAACAAGATTTGTAGAGGCATTCATTACGAACATTTTAAACCAAAAATCTTAATTCTAGGCCTACTAGTTTCCGAGAAAATGAAAATAAACCAAATTATGCCATACTTTTAGCTGAAAATATGTAAAAATATGTATGTTATTGTGCGATGCACATATTTTTTCGCAAAAACGGTAAGTCTGGCGTTGTTTTGACCATAACAAGATTTGTAGAGGCATTCATTACGAACATTTTAAACCAAAAATCTTAATTCTAGGCCTACTAGTTTCCGAGAAAATGAAAATAAACCAAATTATGCCATACTTTTAGCTGAAAATATGTAAAAATATGTATGTTATTGTGCGATGCACATATTTTTTCGCAAAAACGGTAAGTCTGGCGTGGTTTTGATCATAACAAGATTTGTAGAGGCATTCATTGCGAACATTTTAAACCAAAAATCTTAATTCTGAGCCTACTAGTTTCCGAGAAAATGAAAATAAACCAAATTATGCCATACTTTTAGCTGAAAATATGTATGTTATTGTGCGATGCACATATTTTTTCTCAAAAACGGTAAGTCTGGCGTGCTTTTGACCATAACAAGATTTGTAGAGGCATACATTACGAACATTTTAAACCAAAAATCTTAATTCTAGGCCTACTAGTTTCCGAGAAAATGAAAATAAACCAAATTATGCCATACTTTTAGCTGAAAATATGTATGTTATTGTGCGATGCACATATTTTTTCTCAAAAACGGTAAGTCTGGCGTGGTTTTGACCATAACAAGATTTGTAGAGGCATTCATTACGAACATTTTAAACCAAAAATCTTAATTCTAGGCCTACTAGTTTCCGAGAAAATGAAAATAAACCAAATTATGCCATACTTTTAGCTGAAAATATGTATGTTATTGTGCGATGCACATATTTTTTCTCTAAAACGGTAAGTCTGGCGTGGTTTTGACCATAACAAGATTTGTAGAGGCATTCATTACGAACATTTTAAACCAAAAATCTTAATTCCAAGCCTACTAGTTTCCGAGAAAATGAAAATAAACCAAATTATGCCATACTTTTAGCTGAAAATATGTATGTTATTGTGCGATGCACATATTTTTTCTCAAAAACGGTATGTCTGGCGTGGTTTTGACCATAACAAGATTTGTAGAGGCATTCATTACGAACATTTTAAACCAAAAATCTTAATTCTAGGCCTACTAGTTTCCGAGAAAATGAAAATAAACCAAATTATGCCATACTTTTAGCTGAAAATATGTATGTTATTGTGCGATGCACATATTTTTTCTCAAAAACGGTAAGTCTGGCGTGGTTTTGACCATAACAAGATTTGTAGAGGCATTCATTACGAACATTTTAAACCAAAAATCTTAATTCTAGGCCTACTAGTTTCCGAGAAAATGAAAATAAACCAAATTATGCCATACTTTTAGCTGAAAATATGTATGTTATTGTGCGATGCACATATTTTTTCTCAAAAACGGTAAGTCTGGCGTGGTTTTGACCATAACAAGATTTGTAGAGGCATTCATTACGAACATTTTAAACCAAAAATCTTAATTCTAGGCCTACTAGTTTCCGAGAAAATTAAAATAAACCAAATTATGCCATACTTTTAGCTGAAAATATGTATGTTATTGTGCGATGCACATATTTTTTCGCAAAAACGGTAAGTCTGGCGTGGTTTTGACCATAACAAGATTTGTAGAGGCATTCATTACGAACATTTTAAACCAAAAATCTTAATTCTAGGCCTACTAGTTTCCGAGAAAATGAAAATAAACCAAATTATGCCATACTTTTAGCTGAAAATATGTATGTTATTGTGCGATGCACACATTTTTTCTCAAAAACGGTATGTCTGGCGTGGTTTTGACCATAACAAGATTTGTAGAGGCATTCATTACGAACATTTTAAACCAAAAATCTTAATTCTAGGCCTACTAGTTTCCGAGAAAATGAAAATAAA